>BMAV01024758.1:0-44035 GCA_019973955.1 Trichonephila inaurata madagascariensis
TCTTTATACCCATACCATATACAATTTCTAAAAAATACTATGAAAAGTTTGTAGGCAAACCTATATACAAATGTTATGGGTTTTTTGCTCTAGTTTCTGGTATATTTCGCACGGGTGGCTGACTAAAGACTAGTTTTTGCCATTTTTTCTTTGTAAAAAAGGGGAAGACCATTTCAAATCTTACTTTTGTAAATGTATTGTATCCAAAAAAAGAAAAAGCATTAATTTGATTTAATTAATTCTGATAGTATTGAAATTAGAGTAAATAAAATTCATTAGAAACTTTGAAGAAATAAATGTTTTTAAAAATTTTTTGTTTACTATTAATTGCCTAATCATTAGGTTTTTGAAAATATAAGTTTTTATGTTATAAAACAAAGTGAACATTTTAGAAATTCTGCATAATTTGACCTTTTTTATCTATGAAATCTTTGACTTGGAGTAATTTTTCTTTTGTTTCATTTGATTTGTTTGGGCTAATGACTTTTTAATACTCTTTTGTAAATATTTTAGAAATTAATACTTTTTGTTGTAAATAAATTGCGAAAAGCCATTCATAAGATTTTCAGGGGAATTTTATTAGATATTATCAATAACATAAAATTGGGGATATAATTGTAAAGTGGGAACTAATTTGATAACGGGGGTAACAGCGCCAAGTGCCGCTTGGCGTGATAAGGATCACGCCAAGCGGTGCTTCTTGTTGCTGGAATGAAATCAATATGGGGGCCCTAACGGTAATTTAATGATATACAAAAATTTTAAAAAAGAATTGTTTTGAAATACTGAAATGTATTTCAAATAAAAAAATATAGGAAGAGATTGAGAATAACCTAGATCAATCAATAAATAATGAATAATAATATTATGTAAAAAGTAACAAGAACTAATAGTTATTATATAAGCAGCATATAATAATCTTATAATATTATTTTATCGTAATTATATATAATATTCATATAATTACGATTTTATAACGGTTATTAGAAATAATAATCATATAATATAATTAAATAGTAATTATTAAAAGAATAATTGTAAAAATAAAAATAATGCATAAAAAACTCGTAAAAATACATAACTATAAATAAACATAAGAATAGCTATAAATAAACAAAAGAAATAGTTATAAATAAATAAGATAATAATTATAAATAAATAAAGATAATAATTATAATTAAATAGTAACTATTATAAATAAACAATAATATTAATTATAAATAAATAACAAAATATGTAATACTAGTTTTTAAATAAATGCCAAAAGAAACAATCGTGCTAATTCGATATCGGGGTAGTAGCGCCAAGCTGTTTTTTATGTTCGCCAAGATGGGCGATAATATTACAATATGGTTACCTTAATATTTTCATCGTCTGTCGATTGGTTCCATCGGATAACGTATATTAGAAATAACTTTTATTCGTTTTTCCCCTATAACCCTTTAATTTCAGACGATATTTTTAAAATTTAACCACTTTCAGTTTAATTTTTCTATTTGCGTCTTCTGTTTGAGAATTATGGGCTACTTTTCGAATGGATATTTCTAAAATGGTGAGTTCTAGAATATTTTTTTTCTTAAAAGAATAAGTGTTGTGCTTTTAATTATCGCTATAAATAATTTATTTACGTTTTAAAAATGTTTTTACGTTCTTTGTTCGATGAAATTCGTTGAAGGAACTTACAGTGCAAGTTTCATATTGCACGCTTTCACTACTTGTAATTTATATTTCTAAATTAATTTTAACATACATTATGTAATTATTTTTATTCATCATGAAAAAATGTAATTATTACTATGTGTAATAATCATATAATATTCGTTACTTTTTAATTGTTTCTTTTTAGCATTTTATTCATAAACATTACTACATACTTTGTTATTTATTTATAATTAATATTGTTATTTATTTATAATTATTATTGTTTAATTATAATTATTATCTTATTCATTATAACTATTTTGTTGTTTATTTATAGCTATTCTTGTTATTTATTTATAGTTCTGTATTACGAGTTCTCTTATGCATAAGTTTTGCACACAATTCGACGTTATTCTTTTTAATAATTACTATTTAGTATATTTATGATTATTGTTTTAATAACCGTTATATTATCGTACTATATGAATATTACATATTACGATAAAATAATATTATGAGGAAAAACCCATATGCTGCTTATAATACTATTATTAGTACATGTTACTTTTTATTACATAATAATCATTTATTGATTGATCAAGGTTATTCTCAATCTCTTCCTATATCCTTTATTTGAAATACATTTAAATGTATTTCAAAACATTTCTTTAACATTGTGTATCATTAAACTACCGCTAGGCCGCCATATTGGATTTCAGTCCAGCAGCAAGAAACGCTGCTTGGCGTCCTTATCATAAGCAGCACTTATACCCCCGTTAACCAAATTAGTTCCTTAATTTTTTACTCCTTATATGGAAACACTCAAAAATATAAATCAGGAAAAATAACAAAAAAAATACAATTTTATTGTGTACTTCAATAAAAATTATATTGTAATAATTTCAAATCAATCTCAAAAACTTGTCTTAAAATATATGTATGATCTTATTAAAATATATTGGAAACATACATGTGCAGAACATACTGAAGATAAATTTATTTACATCCTTTCCTGTACCTGAATAGAATCTTAATTTAATCGGAAATGGGCACTTTTAAACTTCCGAATCTCGGACAGTTCCTGGTCGAAAGCAGGAACAAAAAACAGACCTGCATTTCGACCCGGTATTTTGCCGGGTCCTCATGTAAACGGGTGCAAAGACCCATCAAAGCCGGAGTCGCTCAAGGGTCAATCCTTGGGCCAACCTTATTTAACCTTTATGTTAATGATATTCTCAAAAGCACTAACACAATGATATGTATGTATGCAGATGATACGGCAATCCTTAGCAGACACAAAAACCTCTACACGCTTGTGAACAATATCAATATACACCTAGCTCACCTTGAGACCTGGTTCTCCGTTTGAAAGATCGCCCTAAACACCGCAAAAACAGAGGCAGTATTCTTTTCTCAAAGGATCCCACCCCCTGAAATAACCCTTCAAAATCAAAGAATCCCCTGGTCTCCATACACCAAGTATCTTGGCGTATATCTTGACAAAACTCTCACCTTCCAACAACACATTACACAAATTAGAACTAAATTTAAAAATGCAACGCACAATTACTTTTCCCTTATCTGCCGAAAGTCTAAATTAAGTAGACGTAACAAATTGCTTATCTACACTCTGATCCTAAAACCCCTTCTCACCTATGCCTCCCCGGTCTGGGGACACGCAGCAAGAACCAACATTAATTTACTTGAAAGCTCCCAAAACGTAATACTCAGACAAATCCTAAATGCCCATTGGTATATGAGAAATGTTGACCTTAGGGCAGCATGTAAAATCCCTACTATTAGACAAACGATCCGCAAACTTTCCACTAATTTCTTTAATGATATAGATGGGCATAACAACCCATCTATCCATGATATTCCAAATTATTTTTCACACTTTTCCGTCAGAAGGCCAAGAGATGTCTTGGTCAACCCTGACTTTAATTAATTTTTCCCTATTTCTAAATTCACTACTTGCGATCCAACTCTGTTGAATCGCAAGTTCCTTCTGATTGGCTCGAAACGAAACGAAAATTAGATGAGGCGGGTCCCAGCGAACGAACGCTTATACCCAAATTCACGGAAGAAGTGTGAAAAGAAAGACCAATATCAGACTACCCCCACCGCGGTGGGAGTGGAGGGGAGAGACACAACCGGCCGAGACGAAACCAAAAGTGACGTCACGAGGCAGCGAAGAATGGCAGAGCGCAGGAAGGAAACTTGGCAAAATGCCAAAACGAGAATGCGAAACGCAAAAGAGCGAATTCTACCGCGGAAACAGCTTTAAACACTGAACCAAGTTAAGATGGAGAGCTAAAGGCATTTGAATGTTGTAGGATGTAGAAATTAAGTAATTTTGTTGTGATTACGGCGGCTTTAAGGGCAAATTCCACTTAGATGTCTTTCTGCCCATTTTCTAATACTACTTATACCCTATTAGTCGAACCTTTGGCTCGGCCAATAGGAACGCTCCCTCTCTACGTAATGACTAAACTCCGAACTTCATATTTTTCCCTTACTATTTCTGATCCTTGGTCTCTTGCTGCGCCCTGATTGGACAGTTCAGCTCCGCCCACAATCACAGATCAAATTTTTTCATTTTCTAGCTCTTAAAAGAGCTTTTTGTTTATTAATTTAAAATTTTATTTCTACTTTAAATATCGCGCTTTTTAAAATGGGCAATGGTAATTTTTCACAGTCATCTACATTCAGGATAGGGAGGTTAGAGTCCGGAAGGACTAAGTACTCCATAATGTACCCCAACGATCGATCGGGTGCAAATAGGATGCGACCCTGCATTTTGCCGGTATTTTTCGTCCATGTAAACGGGGCCATACAGGCAAAATATTAATACAATAGAAGCATTTTTTACAAAAGGAGAACATTTGGAAAAAAGTTTATTCTAAGTTAATTTTTGTTAAAATATTGTACTTAAATAATTTTTATTGTAATACTACTATTCTTAAAAAGAACATATACATTTTCTAATTTAAGTGACGCTAAATATCATAAATATTATCCATTTACACGCTTTTGCAAAATCACTGTTCCGAACGTAGTCGGATACCTTAAGAGCAACTGTGCATTTGCGTCCCTCCGACAAGCAGCATGTATATTCAGAAAAGAGTTATCAGGTGAGGTATCATACTTATCTTTTTTGGAGAAAATTCGAAGTGACGAGATGCGTTGTCAACAAGGTTTTAGAGAGGTTTATTCTTGTTTTGACTACGCCAATGTGTGAAATTTTATTCTATTTTTCATGATGCCTATTTCTCATAGTGAATCCACGTTTATTTATAAAGATTAATACAAATATGCAAAAGAGGAAGTAGAATTGTGTCGTCTATTTCGTCTATACGCTTTCTCTTTAAGAAATCGGAAGAGTGAAAGTGAATATTAGTCACTGTTGCTTCCGAGGCCTCGTAATTTAGAACCATGGTCCTGAGCTGGAACCCTCTCTAACTTCTACGCAAGGAATCGGAAAGAGAGGTAAGAGATTAAACTGATCGCTCAGATTACAAGAAGAACTAATACAATTAGGCAATATATTACAATTCAGTTTGTTAAGAACTGACGTTAATAGCGATGTCACAAATCTTAAAGTAAAGGTATATTTAATTGCAATTGCAACCAACCTCTTTTCCTCCCAGGTACATTCAGTTGTCCTCTGTTACTCTTGAACCGAGATTAAACAGAGGATCGAATACATTTTGAAGAAACAAAAGAATAACCGAGTTCAGAATCTAATTTTGCTGCGATCAATACGTCTTATTTCTTTGATGCGTTTGATCCCTATTCATTAACTGGGATACTTATTGATACATTCACAGACCGTTAATTAAAGTTTTAAATTTAAGTTCAACTTTGCAAGAGAGTCTTCAAATAGTTCAATCCATTACATTCATCTGGGTAGCAGCAGATCATAAGGGACTAGAGATTAATGAAGAAGTTGATAAATTGGCAAAGCTACTCTCCAGAACAGCGGAATCTTATTCCTTGGATTTCAGAGGAAGATTTACATATATATTTCAAAAACAACATAAAATTAAAATGAAGAAGCATGGAAAAGAGCAGAATATAGAAGACTATAATTATATTTCTCATCTTGAAAAGTGGAATAGACGGGCAGCAAAAACAATAGAATTTCAGAAGTTTTAATTAATAAGATGCGAGCAAAAAACTACCACTAAATGATATTTATTTTATTTCAAGCAGATTGTCTAATGTGTTCGGAATGTGTCAAGTGCTAGAAACAAGTGAACATTTTATTTTAACCTGTAGCAAATACAAAACGCAACGAAAAATTTTGAAAATTTTTATCGCCAACCACGGAGAATGGTCTAATTCATCAATAGCGCATTGTAAAACAATAGACCATGCCCAAGAAGTAGAAAATTTTTTAATATATACCAATAGATTCTAAAATATCATTTAATATATTCTGAATACCCTACTTTCATCAATTTCTGTCGAAGCACAAGGCGATGACCAAGTCTAGAGATTTATAGTGCAATCACTAACTGTACGTTATAACCCATTTTACGAAACTATTTCAAATTCTGTCAGAGCATAAGGCGATGGCCAAGCCTCTAGATTTACAGTGTTATCACTGTACGGAACTGAACTGAACTTCTGTAACTCAACGGTAATTTTGCTCACCGAGAAGTTTGAGGTTCGAGTTGGATTTATTTTTACTCATATATATGTATAAATGCTAGTTTGTTCTTTTAATCTATAAAATTTTAATTTCTCTCAGCATATTTCTAGTTGATTACAGAAAAAATTAGATTTTAATTAATTGGTAACTTAAGCACATTTATTAATATCAAAGTATATAATTTTAATGCTATATTAACAATTGATGCTGCCATATCTGTGCTAAGTAGATTAATAGCAAAATATTTGCAATGAAATTAAGAATATTTTGAAAAATCTCAAAATATATTGCACCAGATCCTGAAAAAATTTTATAGTGCCATTGTGATTTTGTTTGGACATTTTAATTTTCACAAATTATAATTACGTTGCTGATAAAAATATGATGTTTAAATGCATCACTTCACTTTTATGAAGGTTGTTTTATAAGTGACATTATAAGGCCTATTTCAAATGAAAGAATAGCACTGAAGAAGTTTTTGTATAATAAATTTAACACATTTTTGGAAAAATGTCTTTTCTTTGTGAGTTATGTGGAAAATGCTTTAAAAATAAGAGTTACCTACAAAAGCACCAACTTATTCATTCTGCAATCAAGCCCCATGTGTGTGAAGTGTGTGGTAAAGGTTTTACTCAAAAATATGCTCTTCAAGCACATGAGTTTATGCATACTGGAGAAAAGCCACATGTATGTGAATTTTGCGAGAAAGGCTTCTCTACTAAAAATGGTCTTTCGATTCATCTTTGGACTCATAGTTCAGTAATGCCTCATGTTTGTGAATTATGTGGAAAAGGCTTCACTTCTAAAGGTTCTCTTCAATTGCATCATTTAAATCATACTGGAGATAAACAGCATACTTGTGCATCATGTGGTAAATGTTTTAGAATAAAAAGCCAACTTTTACATCATATTAGGACACACACTGGAGAAAAGCCTCATGTTTGCAAAACATGTGGCAAAAGCTTTAATTTAAAAGGGACCCTTCGAAGGCATATCTTGACACATACTGGAGAAAAGCCTCATGCTTGTGAAGTATGTGGGAAATGTTTCAATAATCCTGGTAATCTTTCAACTCATCGCTTGATTCATACTGGAGAGAAGCCTCATGTTTGTGATTTATGTGGAAAAGATTTCACTAGGAGTGTTGATCTACAAATTCATCATTCAAGGCATCATACTGAAGAGAAGCCCCATGGTTGTGCAACATGTGGGAAAGGCTTTTCTACAATTAGTGATCTTCGGAGGCACGAGTCAACTCATTCTGGAGAAAAATCACATGTTTGTGAAGTATGTGGGAAAGGTTTCACTACTAAACGTTTTCTTCGAGCACATCTTTTTATTCATACTGATGAGAAGCCTCATGAATGTGAATTGTGTGGAAAAGGCTTTATAAGTAAAGGTTCACTTGATAAGCATTATTCATCTCATACTGGAGAAAGGCCTCATGTGTGTGAGTTGTGTGGAAAAGATTTCACCGATAAGTGGGCGCTTAAAAGACATAGTATTCTTCATTCTGGAGAAAAGCCTTATGTTTGTGAGTTCTGTGAAAAAGGTTTCACTAATAAATGGGCACTTAAAAAGCATAGTTTCATCCATACTGGAGAAAAGCCTCACATCTGTGAGTTGTGTGGTAATAGTTTCATTCATAAACAAAGTCTTCAAAGGCATCTATTAGCTCATGAGAAAACATAGTTTCTCATGAGCTCATTGATGGCTGAAATCTCATGTATCCAGTATGCAATCCGCATTTCGTCAAAAGTAATTTTGTAAAACATATATTTAATCACAAAAAAAGAAAAATAAATAAATCTTGTACCTGTAATTTCTAAGAGAAAGCATTTAATACTGAAAATAATCATAAAAGAAAATTTTTTGGTACTTACGTATTATCGCAACAATCCCCAACTCTATTAATAACTTGCCAAGTTGGCTCCCCCAATTTTCAGTGTACTACATCATGCTGAATTGACAAAAAGTGCTTCTATTTCATATAATGTGGCCGATAGGTTGCGATAATACATAAGTACCGCTTTTTTCTAAAAGTCCCATGTATCATCTTGCTAAAAGCTGTATTTGTAAATTTGTTTGTCATACATAAAAAAACTAAACTTATTTCTCAAGAAAGTCATCTGTAAAGTACTATTTCCTAGATATTGAGTTTAACCCAATAAATTGTCTTTTTTTGTACTTACTATGAATTGAAAGTTAAATTTAGAATTTTCTTTCATTTTTAAATTTTTGTTAAAATACTGATGTTTTCTTGTATAATTTTATGTTTTAATGTACTTTTGGGAACTAATCTAACTTTAATTATTGTGACTGAAATTTTCAACTGATATTGTAAAACTCTTAAGGAGGAGAATTAAAAATCAGTACTTGGGAATTAGTTTTGCTGCAGTGATGCTAATATGTAAATACCAAATAATTTTATCAGTGGTATACACAAGGGTAGGGTTTGCGGATTGAAATAAAACTGAATTGGCATTCTTCTACATGTGTTTGGCCTTCTATAACAATAAATATTGATAAATTTTGTAATTACTTTTGCAGTTGGAATGTAGATCTAAGAGTTCAGCAGTATTAATATTTATAGATAAGACCATGATGAAATATAGAATCACAATGGTACAATAGCTTTGGTACAAAATTCATTAATTTATTTTCACTTAAGTTGAAATTTTTACATAACTCGATACAAAAGATAAAGATGTATTGGATGTTATGAAACATAATATTTATATGAACTCACAAACTTTAAGAACAGTAAATTTTTTCTAAATGTTTTTACCTTTAAAATAATTTTTAATCAAAAATGAGTATATTCCATTTATAAAAATATTATTCAAAGTCCAATGATAGCATTACAATTTAAATATCAAAAAACTGTATTTACTTCTTAAGATGCCCCATTTTATTTTCAGGAAACTAAAATGCATAAGAACTTCTTTTACATAAAATAGTGTGAAGCTGATTAATAGAGTAAAGAGTGATACAATTGTAGTTTTCCTAACAAAACAATTCGTTGTATTAGAAATCCATTAATTAGTCTCCTGGTTAAAATAATTTCCATTTTCAATAATGAAAGTTTCATCACTATTTTTTTGTTTTATTATAAATAACTATGATTGTTCTCTTATAAAAATTCAGAGTTAGTTCTCCCTTTTTCTTGTTATTTTGAAATTTAATCAATTTATGAAAGAGCTTTTGTTTAAAGACTTAAGTATAAAAAATTACTTATTCTCTCTTTTTTTTTTGCTTTCAAAGTTCAGTTTGCCTAAACTATTTTATATTAATTGATTTGTTTTTATATATTATTTTATCTTGTTTTTGTCTTGTTGTAAAATAGCCCTCAAGCTGCTTTAGAGTGCGATGTTAAAAAACATTCATTTGCTCTCTCACTCTTATTATAAATTTGCGAAATATTTTATTGCCTCATATTATGCATCTACTGATAGAAACCTTATGCTGAATATAAAGAATTTTATCTTCTGAGGAATATTTTTGATTATTTTGCAATTTTAATTTTTTTCTTTATTCAGATTTTTTAATTATAAAATTAAACTATTGAATCATTCTGAATTGAGTGTACTGGTTAGTATAAGTAAGAGTTAGTATATTATGTGTTAACCAGTGGTATACATAAGGGTGAGGTTTTATGCTTCACCCCCCATCAACAGGTTTTGTAGAATGTTAATACTCCTTCTCTATAAGAAAGGTCTGTGTATGCTACTGTTGTTTAGTATAGGGGTGGCCAACCAAATAACCTCGCAGAGGCCACTTCGGAAAAACATTCTAATTTCGCAGGCTGCATATAAAAATATATACCTTTATATTGGATATGGACCCATTATTTTTTATTGGAGTAAAAATTTAAAACAGATTGAAGTGATATTGTTTACATTGTTTGTCATGTATAAAAAAACAGTATAATAATAATATGGCAATGATCAAATATTATTTAATTAGTGAGATATTTGTTTCTCAACTCTTTCACTAAGTTTTTGCTATTTGATCACAATGCGTGTTATTTGGACACTGTAATTGATGTTACAGGTTTTTGTCCATTAAGTTTGAGCATGATTTATATGTTTGATGAATTTAATTTTAGAAGGGGAAAAAAGATTCACAGAGTAACAGAAGCAATATGAAAAAATAGAAACAGTTATGGGATTTATTTGTCAAAACAAAAACTAAAAACAAAAATATTGTACAAAATAGTTGAATTTGTAAAGTTGTAATGAATCTTGTGAACTGCAAAATTATTCAAGGGGGACCACATTCCGGCCTAGGGTTGGCCACCTCTGGTTTGGTATGTAATTAATTATCTTGTATTGTGTTAAAGCATATAGAAAAATTTATATAATCTTTAAATAATTAAACATGCATGAAACATCTTTCAAAAAGGAAAACATGTACTATTTTATGGCAATTTAATTATTCTAAATAAAAAAGAAAATTTTTTTTTCATGCTTCTTTTTCACAACTTCTATTAGTTCACACTATATTTATATATCTTGTTCAAATTTTCAATCGTTAATAAAATACTTTCTATTTATTCATTCAAGTTCAAATACATTTTTTAAAACTTGTAGTGGATGACACTTGATGTTAATATAGTTTTTTGAAATATTAATTCATTAATTAAATGTAATTAATGTTTAAATAGTAACAAATAAAAATAATAGTCCAACACCCTATATAGAAAGGAAAATGGTAAATTGCAAGAAAAATCGCTTTTTATTTTGTAACTTAATATTGTTATCCTGTCATATGCATAAACATATTTATATTAATTGTAATTATTTAATAATAAGAGTAACTAAAATTAAATTTTTCTTTGTTGACCTAAGTAGGAATAGATTAAATTTTTTTTTATATTACTTGTTATGAAATTCATTGAAATAATCCGTAAATTCTGGTTATAGCAATTAAGTATATATCTTTAATCGCATCATATTTATTATAAAAAAATAATACTTTTATCCAATTTTTAAAATTCTGTTACATTAAAACTAACTCATGGTATTTATATAATTTTCATTTTTAAATTTGTGTTATTTAATGATTTTAACTTTAAAATGATTATACAATAAATGTACATTTTAGAGCCAAGTCTTTCTTGGGAGAGGGAAATAGTCATTTCATAGAGTAAACACAGTGTTAAATTGAATTTATTAAGATGTAAGAAGAGTATTTTTAATGGAATAATACAGTTAAGGAGCAGATTTTGTTTTCTTAAGTAAGAATTGACTCCATTGAAGTGTTGAGTCAAAGATATTAAATTTTAATATCATTTGTCATAATTCAAATGTTAACATGCAATTTATAGAAATGATCAATTTAAAGAAGTTGATCGTCTTCTCTTAATGTAATGTGATACTTATTAGGACTGTCAAATATCTGCTTCGAAAGTTTTGCCGTTCTTTAATACTTTCATGTTCATCCCGCTCCAGCTCGTGATGTATCAATGCCGACTACTCGCACGCGCGTGATGTGGAGTGTTATCTGAGTAGCAAATCAAGCGTGAAGTGCTGCGCCTCATATTTATTCTCCGTTTCTGTTAGCATTACATTTTAGATATAAAAAAATCTTGTAATATAAGTTGTTGAGATGACGTTCTGCAGTGCCCTTTTCCTCTCCCATCTCCAAAGGGAAATACACTGCTGGCCACCGTAAATGCAACACCCTGAAGGAAGCATGCAAGTAACATGAAATTTACAACATGCATTTGCGGAGGTGAGATATGCAAATGATTAGAATTTCAGCGCAGACACATCACGCGCGCCTGTGGCACCAACTCGAAGCGCTATTTAAAGGGGACTTCCACATGTACTGAAAACGTAATAACACTTTAGCACAATGAAATCACATTATATAGGTGTAAAACTTTTGCGGAGAACGTAAATTATACTCATATAAATTCACCATGAAATGTAGAAATGTCATTTATTATCTAGAACATTTTAAAATTGCGAAAGATACATATATCCTTGCTTCTAGAATTTTTTGACGCCATGTTTAGCAAGCATTAATATAATGGCGCCACATGTATGCATTCTAAGCACAAAGTTAAAATAACTTGTTTATAAGAAAATTACGGTATAAGCTGCTTAAATACACATAAATAATACTGTACTTTAGGGAAAAAGAATATTTTTCTACACAAAAAATGACTTTAATCACTTCAGAGACGTTGATTCTGCTTTTTCCATGAAAAATTGGGGATCGCAAAGTAAAAGCAGTGTATGGCAAACCCTGATTGCTTCTTGATACTACGTCATTGCATGTCTTACTCCCCGTTACTTAAAAAATAACGTTGAGGGGGATGACCAGATTGGGTGGCTCTTTCTGAGCGTTGGGCCATGATTCAGGATTTGAATTACTGAATGTTATGACTAAAGATCGCTTAACATTTCGTATTTCAAAACTTTGCGTGTTGTTTTGATAGTTGTAAAAGAAATTTTTTTATATTTGTAATAAAAATAATTTTCAATATGTAAAAAAGTGATATCTAGTACAAGGAAGAATTTTTTCTTGATTTCTTATAAAATTGGCTCTTCATAGTATTTCAATAATAAAAATAATAACGTGCAATGGATTTATACACCCAATATATAACTATATAAATTTTGAACACCAAAATAAAAATTCTATTTTATTTAATATTATATTCTGAACTTGAGAATAAAAAAAATTAATTTTTTATTGATGACAGAGCTGATAACTACTTTTTCCCCTCATTATTTTTCTAATTTATTCATAAAATTGTTTTTCTATAATAATATACCTGAAACCTTATGTGAAAAAGTTTTTTCTTACTCTTTCAGATTAAAATTTTGTATATCTAAATTATTCAGAGTTAATTGTTGTTCAAGTTATTGTTTTAAATATGAAATTGAGAATTTTATCTACATTAAATGATGCTTTTATCCTTACATGCTCTAATAGCTTATAGATTTTATATATATATAGCTGTAACAATATTACAGATATTATAACCAAACATTCATAATCACGAAGTGAAAATATGTCAATTGTAAGTTAATTAATATATGTTCGGTTCCATTTGGATTAGCTTTTTCACAAGCGGAATTTTCATAAAAGTAATAAAATTTTCTTTTGATTTGTTTATTTCACAATGATTGTAATGTTCTTAATTACGCTATGCCGTAATTGTGATTCGCTTCAGTACAATACGCAAAAGGAGTAGGTTTTACGTTATCACAAAAAGTGATTCTAACCCCAAATAGCAAGTTCTCCTCGCTATGTTTTTAGATAATGTTGCATCCGTCTTTATTATCCAATTTTATATCTATTTTAGAGTGTTATACATACATCTAATTGTTAGTTTTAAAGTGGTCTCTTAGTGCTTATTTTTAATGATTTGAAGAAATATGATCTTTTTTTCGAACTTTTTTGAGTTCCTTCATAAAGAAAATGCTCCGCTTTTTAAAAATGTCATTCCTCTCGATTTCAAAATTGACACTCTTTAAAAATGTTGTGTTTTGTTCTAATTTCATCCCATTTCTAATAATTGTAATCTGACAGCAGTCAAGAAGAAGAATTGGCCCCACACTGTGTACATCCCATTTAGGCGACACCGCTGGCGCTGCTGCTGCTGGCGCTAAAGGCTACAAAACCTGAGGTCCTTTGTGTGCGTCACTGCGAGCAAAGTTATTTTTATGTAAAAGTGTATTAAAAATCCAAAATTTCTAGCGCCCCCAGATGCAAAGTCATCACGTGACCCTTATTTTAACAAGTATTGGCTTTTCGAAGTTATGAAAAGAAACTGGTGTTTTCTAGCTTATCCAAAGATTCTTTTACCCAGCAGAAAAATCATTTTTGAGAGCAGCAATTTTATTTATTTATTGTTATCCCAAAGTATCCAGCTCTGGTCTCACCTCATATTTTTTAATTCTTAATCACTTGAATTGATTTATATAAGAGTTACAATAAAAGTTTCTTTAAATATCTTTAAATGAGCACTCAATTATTACAAATGAAAATAATTATACACACAATATAAAATACAATCCTTTAATAAGTGGCTGAGTGAGTGAATATTAACGCAAATATCTCTTTTTCGTTAATCGAGGGCTTTTGGCGGCCCACCTTCTAATTATGAGCCATGGTCAAGTGACGAGGACGACACCTGAGGTAGCCTCCCACCCTCTATTCTTTGAATCTCCAATCAATGAGAGACGAAAAGCGTGACGTCAAAGAAGCAGTTGAAGTTTTATTTTTTAAAACGTAAGATGACCAGGATAAAGTGTACTCTTTACTCAATAGTGAATGAAAGTAGATTTTGGTTTTTATTCATATTAAACTAAAAAGTAATTTTTAATAAAAACATAATTAAACTTCAAGAAAAGAGGAAGTAAAGATGAACTGAGGACGAACATCGTAATTTTCAAGAAAAATGGGAAGTGCAATGTTATATTTTTATGCCCAAAGCAAGAATAAAATATTGTGCCTGACATGTAAAAACTGTAATTAAGTTGCTAAGGAATATGATTTCAAAGGCATTATGACACAAAATCAAAAACAAACTATGACCAGTAGCACACACAGGTTCCGGGGTTGAAAGTTCACCATTCTTGTATCATGCTATTTTTGATTTTCAGGTACAAAACACAGTAAAAAACTAAGTATTGAATAAATAATTAGCATTAATTAATAAAATTAATCATTAATAACAAACATTTAATTAAATTTTACGTATTATATACTTAGAATTATAACCAATCGAAAAAAAATCAAGGGCTTTGGGGGTCCGGATCAGGACTCTTGCGTGCGCCACTGACTATGAATAATGTGTTGCAAAACTTTGTGAAGATGAGTTGTCGGAATTGTGTGTGTGTGTGTGAAATCAAGTTCTTAAGAAATGAAAAAAATATATTCACTAAATTTGTTGAGTGAGGGAGTGAGAGTGAATATTAACGTCGCACTGTTCAGCTACTCGAGGGCGTTTATGACGGACCATGGCCGCGATGAGATCGTGACACCCGAGCTGGCACCTTCTCCTTCAAACGACACCATTTGAGGACGTTTGAGCCCGATATTTAATGCCCGCCGGTCTGCACGTAAAATTCCGCCATCGATGCTTTTTCTTGCTCTTTCAGTTAGCGATTTCCAAAAGTGGCCGAGCCGCTTTCTTAAAATACGGCTCAACCGCTTTTGAGAACCCCACCTGAAAGCAAAAAAATATGTGCGGTACATTTTTGAAGCATCTCCAGAATGGCAAGACTTTTAAGTGCAGACCGCTTAGAGGGTTAATGTGCATCGACTTTGTGGCGCAAGGCTCGAGTTCGTTACCTTGACCGCCAGGCTACCACAGCCACCTAAATTTGTTGAAGATAATACAACTGCAGTAAAAACTAGTTATATAATATCACTTTTAATCGCAAATACAGATCGCGGAATCATTTACTAAAGAAGATTTTATTAGTGAATGCTTAATTAAAGCAGAGGAATTACCGTATTTACTCGAATCTCCGCTGCACTTTATTTCCAATGTTAATGCTACTGTAAATCGGGTGCGGCTTAGAGTCGAAGGGAGAGAAATTTGTTGGTTGGGGTATTTAGAGCAAGTACGGGGGCATGTATGTAATTTAAAGTTTATAATACTGATAAAATAAATAATTATTCACTTCTTATAGATAAACCCTTTTACACTATTTTACATTTTTCACAAAAACTTGTTGAGAATTTGGTGTGCAGCTTAGAATCGATGGCGGCTTAGATTCGGAAAAAAACTGTATATATCCAGCACAAATAAAAAATTTTTTTTTAAAGTGTAAGTTTTAGTCGAATTTCTGTAAGCAGAGGTGATGTAATAGTCGAGAATTCATGCTAGTTAGTACAATGTTTTGAAACCTTTTACATTTGTGGGGGGAAAACACATATAATGAAGAAAATGGAAGAATTTATCAACAGATTTGATGCTGTGTGTTCTTAAATTCTAAGCTTTTCATAACTTTTAAACCTTAGATTGCTATCCATGCAAATACTATGTGAATTTCACACAGCTATGAACATTTTCACAAAAATGTATTTAGTAAGTGAAAAATATTTCTCGACGCGAATGGTTACAAAACAAAAGCCAGAGTAAAAACGAATTAAATCCGAATATGAAAATGCTACTGCAGATAAATTTCATAATTTTTCATACACGCCAAAAGTTTGTGTAAAAAATTGTGAACACATATCAGTTACTAAATGTAACACATGCGTTGGTGACAATTGGATCAAAAATTAATATTATCAATGAGTAAATAACATTAACTTTACATCATGAAATTTTTAATAAAAAATAAAAATACTTTTTTTAAAAATTGTCTTACATAATATCAAAATATTTTTATCTATCAGTAGCGCACACAAAAATTTTTTTTCAAGGGGGTCCAGGGTCGAAAGTCCACCATTTTGGTATCATGCTCTAATACGCCACCCAACATATTCTTTTGATTTTGTCGATTTTCGGGAACAAAACAATACAAAATTAATTATTGAATAAATAATTAGCATTAATTAATAAAATAATTATTAATAACAAATACATATAATTGAATTTTACGTAATATATACATAGGATTATAACTAATGGAAAAAAATCAAGGGTTATGGGGGGGGTGTCCGGACTCCTAGGACACCCCCTTGTGTGCGCCACTGTGATCGATATATTTTAAATATTATTTTAAGGTATATTCTTCTAAGTATGTGTGTGTGTGGAATGGGATTCCCCAAAACATCTTACAGTTCTAAGCATTCCGAGAGTCGAAAACATTTCACCACTGATCTTTGTCCAGAAATAAGGGCTCTCCTATGGTCAAAATTTACTGCTGTTTTAACCCCCACCACCCTAAAAAAGAAAAAAGAAGTAGCATTACTTTTACCAGAGTTTTACAACTGTGACAGTCCTTAGCAAGTGTCCTCTTTCGCTGAGGGAAACAGCTACACTGGGAATACTCAATGTTTGTCATTTTGAGTAAGAAAAGTAAACGCAGACTTTTTTGTTTCATAGACCCCTTGCTATGTTTTTCGGTTTGGGGTAGACCCCTGCTTACCTAATATTGAATTTTTGCAGATTTTCCAATTTAATGACAGGTGGTATAGATCTACTTACTTTAAACTATTTAAATTTCTAACTGTATTGAAGTATGGTGTTTAAAACTTAAGAAAAACACGTTAATTGAATTAAAATTTAATTAATACATATAATAAATGAGTAACAAACAAATGCTTTTAAAGAGAGGAATAAATCTGGTGCTTCAATAACAATTTTTCAACATTTGGAATCACTCAGTCAGAAGCTTCAACCCTAAATCTCTTCGGTGGTATCCAGAACTTATCTCCCCTTTTTCTTTTTTGTTTTGGATATTGACAACCATGCTGAAAAAGTAATTAAAAATTTACTTACGATATTCCATAATTGGTGATAAATGACAGGAATGTCTTTTTATAGCAAAAATTGCAGACATGATCTTTGTTTTTAATAAGATTTATGCTCTCACCTTGTAACTACAAATTAACCTAGTAACAAAATCATTTTGTGCGCCTATATCTCTTTATTTTTTAGTTTGTGATCTCACTTCCAGTAATATGTACTATAAAAATTGGGAGTGGATATTTCAATGCTTATTTTCTGCATCTAGAAAGATGGAAAATTCCACAGAAGCATTTAAGCATTACTCTAAGACAATCTTGCGATACCCGTTGGGAAGCTAAAATAGATTCGGTTAAAGCAGTGTATATACAGTTTGAACAAACTCGTAATAACCTAGAAGAATTCATTAATTAAAAATTTATTAGATTCAATCCAAGAAATGCCAATCATTTTTAATATAGTATGGTTAGCAATATAGACTAAAATTGACACTATCAATGAACTATTTCAAGCAAAAACATTTGTTCTCGATATTTGTACAAAAACTTAGGAAAAAAAATTAACATGTATTCAGACGAAGTAAAAGTACAAGAATATAATTTCTATATTTAAGAATTATTTTTTATGGGAGCAAAAGCAATTTTTATTCATTTATTTTTTTTGATATCCCAAACAATCAGTCTCGGGGATCACTCTTATTTTTTTAATTCCAATAATTTGAATTGATTTATATAAGAGTTACGATGTTACTAAATATCTTTTCAACGACCACACACTAATACAAATTTTGTGTGCACACTTATATCAACATAAAATACAACTTTTTACCAAGGGTTGATTGAGTGAATATTAAATGTCGCACTTTTTCGGTTAACGATGCTCCTTGTTCCGGGATCTCCCACTATGAACCATAATCGCTTCTCACGAGAACGATACCTGAGCTAGCCCCCCTCTACTAACTTCCACACCACACCAACTGGAGGACGTTTGAGCCTCGACATATTCAATTTGCTTTTAGCCCCTCTACACGGCGGCGGGTCTTGGCTCAAACTCTAACAAAGCTAAAATCTTTTACTGCAACACATATGTACATCAGCATGTAGTTATTAAATCAAGTGATTAATATATTTAATGGATATATATATATATATATATATATATTCACTACATTATTTTTATTTTAAGGCTTATTTTAAAAAATGAAAAGCTGAAATGTAATCAATTTAAATCATTTCTTTAGGACAAATCCTTATTTATAAAAGATAATTACATATTTTCAAAAAATATTAAAAGTAAATCAAAATATTCATGGTAGCTCTTAAATGAAAAAAAGTGTATAAATAAATTAAATATAACAAAACGGATAATTTCACGTTCCTTTTGTATGCCGATATTCGAATAAATACGCATTCCTCGAATCCTGAATTCATCGTATACAACAAATAGATTTTGCACCTAAAATTAAGCTTCTTCTTTTTTCTCGCAAGGCTTCGGGATTCTAACTGAACAACTAAACACTCATATAGCTCCTGTCACTATTTTTAAATTTTTCTAAGGTTGCAATTTTAATTTTAATCCTCAACTTTTTATTTTTTAAATCTGTAATTTTTTTATTTTTAAATTTCAATACCCACTCAATCATGTGTGGCAAGCTCTCTATCAATAAAGCTCAACATAATCTAAAGATAGGGATGAAGACTCGCTAGAGATCATGTGCCTCTATGATCGTATAATCGGAACAAATGAGAATTTGAGACATATATTTATATTTGGAAGTCATTCATCATGAGTATTCCAAAGACATCCATATCCTAATACCTCGTCCAAAATTACAAAGATTCCGGAGAGCAGAAAATAAATTATTAGAAATTTAAGTTCACTCAGCGCCTTTTAACAGTAAAAATTATAATCTGTTACAGTAGCGCACACAGGAATTTTTCAAGGGTAAGTGGGGCCGAAAGTTCACCATTCTTGTATCATGCTCCTTTTGATTTTGTCGATTTTCGGGAAATGTCACAGTAAAAAACTAATTATTGAACAAATAATTAGCATTACCAATAAAATTAATCACTAATAACAAATACTTAACCAAATTTTACGTACTAGTAAGTACTTAGAATCAGAATTAATCGAAAAAAATCAAGAGCTTTGGGGGGTCCTATCCCTAGTGTGCTCCACTGACCTGCTATGATATTGGTCCCACATTTTTCCATTGAAAATTGTCATTTAAAGCCTTTCATCACAAATACATGTAAAATCTCAGTTCTTTCTATATTTTCTTTTTTACATTTATTGTAATGTGTGAATTTTTGAAATTCATTAAAATACAACACAATAAATTTCACTGTCCCTATTAAATTCACACTATATCCATTGAATTAGTTTAAAAATTAATTTCTTAGTAACAAAACATTCTATCTACTTCCCAATCGGGCTTATTAATCGTTCTGCCTGCATTAGGGGCATAGCTTACCTCGCCGTATCAATGATAGTGGGGTCCCCAAGCTTCAGGAGGCCTCAAATCACATGTGTGTAAGTGTAAATATGGACACATTTTGTCCTACGCTTATAATCGGCTACACTAAAATGACATTACAAGAATACAAAACGCAGATCATGTATAATAAATACAAATTCATCGTGCCTACTTTACCGAAATGTTAATAATGCAGATTAGAAACACACAAAAAGCGAAGCTTAATTTGAAATTAATTCGATGAATATAATAATTTAACTGAAGACAGTGAAATTTGTGTATCCTGAGTGGGCCCCTGTATTAAAGTTCCTTGGGGCCCCTTCCTAGGCCCACTCTAAGATTTTTCCTTAAACGTTTTGGGTCCCTCAAAGCTTGAGAGGCTCCATATCATTAATACGGCGGTAACTATGCCCCTGATTGACGGTAAAACAAGAGATGGAATGCTGTTAAAAAGGACTGACAAAATTGTGCTCTAGTGAATATTTTCTAAGAAAAATTACATTTCCTTTTAAAGATTCAAATCAAAGCTGATTGTTTCCATGATAAGCATTCTTCTATGGCAATTTCAAATACAGTTTGCATCTAAGAGATATATACAGAAAATTTTTTACAATTTCGCATATTTCTATCAAACAATTAGGTTGTGTAAAGATAAATTAAAAAAAAAAACATCCCTTGAAATTCAAAAAAAAAAAAAAAAAAATAAATAAATAAATAAATAAATAAATAAATAATTTTGCTAAATTTAGCTGAAGATCTGGCACAAATTTCGTCAAAAATTAAAACTAATTAGCACGGTTTTAATAAGACGACTCTCCGCACCCGCGATTTGTACGGCAGTAATAAGCTAGGAAAACCAGAAACATTTAGAAAACTCTTTCATCCATTTCCTAACCTCCGAAGCATAACAACAATCTTCCCTTCCTTCGAGACGTTTTTTTCCTGCTCGATCAAGTTTTTCAAACAAAGCGCATGCGTTCTCATGCCAAAAACATCTGTCAATCATTTTAAACCACACCCCGTTGCTATAGTAACGGTAGGTTGGCCAGATACCGTAAATATTATCACTTTGACGTCATCCGAGTTGCAAACAACGCCATCTTTTGGATAGAGGAAGTTTTTGGAAAATGGATGTCGACCTTAAGGCTTGGAGATTTCGACGATTTCAAGTTCGCTAATTGTGTTTTTCTTGCGGTTTTTTAAAAAAAAAACGATCCGTTATGCCTCGTAGAAAACAGCGATCAGCTTTTGATCAAGTATCCGAGTTCGACAGAGGAAGGATAGTGGCCTACCGAGATTGTGAATTATCTTTCAGGAAATCATTAGTCGTATTGGACGAAACCAAACAACTGTAATGCGGATATGTGACCGTTGGATACAGGAGGGTACGACGGACCGACGTGGTCGATCGCATCCACCTCAGTGCACCACTTCACATGAGAACAGGAAAATTGTGCGCATGGCAGTGACGGATCGCTCAGTCACATCACGAACCATAGCACAGCACATTGAGTCTGTAACGCATCATTCAGTGTCTGCGCGTACCATTCGACGCCGTTTACTGCAGAGTGGTCTGTCCGCAAGACGTCCATTGCTTGGTCTACCCTTGACGCAGAACCACAGACGTCTTCGCCGCCAATGGTGCGATGGAAGATGGATGTGGGCGGCAGAATGGAATGAAGTTGTCTTAACTGACGAGTCACGCATCTGTCTGCAACACCACGACGGTCGGATTCGAGTATGGAGACACCGTGGAGAGAGGATGCTGAACAGAGCGCTGCGTTATGCACCGTCACACTGGTCCTGCACCGGGTATTATGGTATGGGGAGGTATTGGATATCCAGTTGTCCTTCCTTACCTTCAGGGCTTGGACACAGCCATATTTCAACAGGATAATGCGCGACCACACGTGGCACATTCTTCGTCAATCACCAGATTGAATTGCTTCCCTGGCCGGTTCGCTCTCTGGATCTTTCATCGATAGAAAACATGTGGTCAATGGTTGCTCAACGATTGACCCAGATTACACCCCCAACTGCCACTCCAGATTAACTTTGGCAACGTGTGGAAGCTTCTTGGTCCGCTGTACCCCAAGAACACATCCAAAGTCTCTTTGAATCAATGCCGAGGCGTGTGGCAGCGGTGATCTCCAACAATGGTGGCTACTCTGGCTACTGATTCTGGCAGGAACCACACTTTACAGAAGTCTATAAATTTAATCATTTGATACTTGATCAACATGTTATCTACAAAATAATTTTTGTAGTGCTATCTCTTGTCATTCTTGGTGTTGCATTTACGGTAGCCAGCAGTGTAAAAAGCGATGTCGCCCATCCGGTATAGTGGATAGTGACACTGACTGCGGTGCCGTAGTAGGGGCTAGGTTCGAATCTCGGGTAAGACATGGTTGTTTGTCTTGTAATCCTTGCGCCACATTAAAAACCAAATTCACTCACTCACTTGTCTTGTAATCCTTCTTTTCTTTGTGATGTGTGCTTCACGCGCTTACTTCTATGTAAGCCACCGTGTAATACTTTGGGGGTCCACAGGGTTATAAATGTTCTAAAAGAATAAATAAAAAGTAATCTAATAAAATCTATAATAATAGATGAATTTTTAATTTGTTCCACGGCTAAACTAGATGCGTGCGACAATCGACGATTTACTGCAGAGGTTCCCAAACTTTTTTGTTTCATAGACCTCTAGCCATGTTTTTCTGTTTTGGGTAGACCCCTACTTACCCAATATTGAATTTTTGTAAAGTTATCAATTTAAATATCTTTTTGACAGCTGGTATAAAGAGCTTTACTTACTTTACAAGATTTAAATTTCTAACAGTAGTGATTGATTGAATATTAACGTCGCACTTTTCAGCTACACTAGGGCTTTGGGTGACGGACCACGTAATTTTGAACCCTGGTCAAGTGACGTGGACGACACCTGAGCCGGCACCACCTCTCCTAACTACCTCACCACACAAACGGGAGGATGTTTTAGCTCTCGACAGATTTAACGTGCATCGCTGCACTACACGGCAGGTCTTTAGTGGTACTGGGCTCGAACTCGTGACAAGGCAAGCCACGATCCGATACCTATACCACTCGGCTACCGCGGTCTCTAACAGTAGTGAAGAATAGTGTTTAAAACTTATGACACACACATGTTAATTAAATTAAAACTTAATTTATACATATAAAAATTGTTAGATAAAATAACTAAGCAACAAACAAATAATACTTTTTATGGGAGGGATGAATCTGGTGTTTCAGTAACAAACTTTCAACATTTGGCGTCAATCTTAACAGATTTAACCCTAAATCTCATCGATTAGTAGTGTCCAGTCATTTTCTCTCTCTCTTTTTTTTGGTTTTGAGTTTGGCAACCGCGCTGAAACTCCTCTCTAGGAAAAGCAATTTAAAATTTTCTCGAGATATTCCATAATTCGAGATAAATAAAAGGAATATTTTTTTAAAGTAAAAAAATGCTAACATCAGTTTCTAAACTTTATTTCAAGACCTTCGTTAATGTCTATTCCTATCAGTTCCTCTCTAATCTGATATACACTCGATGTTTTACACCGAACTATGAGTGCGCACATTGAAGTCGTGCAGTAAAGCATTGGAAAAAAAAGATATTTTCCTTATGGAACAAAAGAAAAAAAGAGCCATTAGTGAATATCTTTTTTATTTTTTTAAGAATTAATATTTGGAAGGGAAGTCATATTTTTCGGGCACCCACTACTTTCTCAAGTGGCATTAACTATTTACGCAACTAACTATCAATATGTTGAATACTATTTATACAATCACTGATAGAAACGTATATTTACAAATCATCTAAATGAAGGAATTATCAACTGAATCATTTTTTATAAAACTCTTATATAGCTAAATGCAATTATTATTATTATTATTTTTTTTGTATTCCTACTTGTAAATCGTGTTATTTTTAGAAACGTTTTTAAAACATATACACACTCCTGCATAAAATAGAATGAGGTTCATTGTGCTTGGAACTTTTTAGTCTTAACTATTGCATTAACCGTAGTGATACATGCTAAATTTATCATCATTGTTGGCTTTCAGCATTATAGGTACACTAAGCAAAACAAAAACAAAATAGAATTTTGCACTTGTCGTTTGTTGCATTAAAATTACATGAGAATTCTCTCTCGCGCTTGTGCAGACACAGGGAAAGATAAATCTTCCTGCTAAAGTCATTTTCCTTCATATTGTATTAATCAGTAACATCCTTAAATTTAATTCATTCTACCCTGAAGCTTGAGTAGCTGTGTCACATATCTTTTTATCTTAAGATCTAGTAAAGATTTACTTCTTCCTATCGCCTAAATTCTCATCTCAAATTCACTGGTTGGTCATACTAAAAAGATAGTTGGTGTAGCTAATACCACCGGTGCAACAATGTCAGATTGAGGTCCATGAAATTCATCATGGCAAAGTACGCCTGCCGTAAAGACCCAGGGGTGGTGGTGGTGGCAGGGACCTCTCACCTCACTTCCTCTACCACCAACCTCACGAGAGTATTTGCGGCTCGACGGCTATTTAGAGTCCCCCCTGTGCAAAGGTACAAACACAGTCACAAATATTCTACTTGTCCTGGATTCAAATCCAGGTCCAACGACCCAGCAGTCAGCGTCACTAAACACAATATCGGATGAACAGCAGTGAAAGGGCTTTATCTATGTAAATAGAAAGGCTGAGTGAGAGTGTATCGCGCTTCCACACCACAGGTCCGGGGTTCTATCCTCAGACTAAGAAATGTCGACTCAGCCTTTCATCCTTCCGTGGGTTGATAAAGGAATATCAAGCTTGCTTTGGGACTAAACACTGGAGATTTCGCCTCAGACTGACCGCCTGATCGGGAAATCTGCTCATGCACCTCAGCGCCCAATGGTCTCGAATACTGAGATGGACTCAGTAAACCTTGGCACTCATGGGCTGTTGCGCCACTAATTTTAGTTTATCTATGCAAATAATTACCTTAATCCAATTCATGCAATATTATGAAAATTTGTTTCAAATGCGAAAAGCCTTATTTTACTATTTTTAATAAATTCACAAATTGCACTTTATTCAAAATTTCAATGAAATGTTCGCTCGATAGAGAGATTTATACAGAATTTTGTTATACTTCGTACTATAGGAAAACCATGTATAAAAATTAACATACAAAATAAATTATATATTTGCGTAGATTCGAAAAAATATAGGAAAACACCTTTATTTATAATTGGGAGGCCTAGAGTAAAGTTTAACTGATATATCGTTGGAGAATTAAATAAGGACCTAATATTTTAATGCTTTTAGAGTAAAAATCAAAATTAAAAAAATTTTCGTCCACTCACACACACACACAACACAATATAAAAAACTTTTTTTTGAATGTACAAATCAGTACCCGGAAATTTTCCATTTGCACGTGTATGTTGTATAACAAAATATTAATTTGAACATGACGATTTTGATCACTACCGTTAACGAAGAAGGACGTACCCCTACTGTTTTGAGTGCTTATGCATATGCTTTATCTTCATTGTCTTGTTTCATTCACAACTTGACATTTTTATCTCGAAAGTCTGCCGATCCTTGTTTGATCAGAACTCAAACCCAATGATCGTTATCAACAGTGGCGTAACGTATACCCCGCAGTGCGGGGGAGGGGGCAGGATTTTAGAGGGCCCAAAAACCTGACCTTGCAGGTTGGGCTGTAATATTCTCCGTTACGCCACTGGATACAAACATCGCTTGTTCACGAAGTACAAGCTACTTTGTATTGAAAAGGAGCAATGCTTTTCCATCTTTGATTGCTTATTAAAGTTGTTTCTACTGGGAAGGGGAGGGGGTTAAAAACTTATCGTTCAAGTTTCGTGAGGAGGTAAGGAGGAACTGATCAGGAAAGAATGCCCGCAAATGTTACCTACATGAACAAAATGGACAAGTAAAGTGAACACAAGGAAACAGTGCTGTTAAGTGCTAACGAATATAACTTTAATCCAACAAGGTTAAGTACAAATTCATAGTAGATCTCAAAACTGGGACCATTTACCCGAGCACAGGATTCACAGCGACGTTGCATTGACAACTGGCATATTACGGACAATGCTTGCGATGGTCATTATTCGTGCAACAAGGTCCATTTCACTGTTGTCGAGGGTCTCATACACTTAGTCTTTCATAACTATTGCAGAAAAAGAAATCCAAGGGTGATAAATCCAGTGACCTGTGGGTGGCCAAATGATCAGTCCACCCCTGCCGATCCATTGAGTTTGGTGGATAAGCACAGGAACAGCGCCCACAGAATAGTCGGTAACACTATCTTGAGAAAGATTAAATATTTCCCGCCATCCAATCAAGGTGGTAACAAGAAAGGTCCGAAGAAACAGTCACCAAGGATTCCAGTTCACACATTTACGGTAAATTGATGTTTTACAGCTTGACTTCTCGTACCATGCAGGTTGTCGTACGCCCCTTCGTGTGAATTGTGCGCATTGAAGCCACACTTTCACGACTGACTTCATCTTTAAAAAGAAGCTGGAAACTTGGGTCCACGGGATCTTTCTGATTGAACCATTGTGCAAATTCCACACGCTTCGGCTAATCGTTAGGATGCAATAGCTATATTTTTGACAGATATCCAGCAAATGCAATCTTGCTCCTGCAGTATCCGCCACACTACTAACAGACTCCAAATTGCTGAGAAATAACTCGTGTGATGGAATTCAGGTTATCTTCAGTGGACTGTAGGGCTTGTTCTTCAGTCGTCTTCTCCCCGTATCACGCATGTTGCTACGCAGTGAACCAGCTCTGCACAGATCGTGGTGCACTTATCGAAACATTTCGTACACATGACTAACTCGGCGGCTGTTTTCTTCAACTGCCCCATATGCGAGATGCAAGTCTGCTACATCTTGATGCGTAAAACGATTTATCTCATCTCTAGGAAGTTAGCTTGTGCACTGATGACAGTGGGAGTGGTTGGAAACTGTGCTCTAGTTGGGTACACACAGTGCCTTCTACATACGCATGCGTACATTTGCGGACACACTTTCCTATGTGAAATCGATATCAAGATATTTTTTCCTACCTCCCACGAAATTTGAACGAAGGCTGTTAGTGTTGTAATTTTTATCCGGCGTCGAATGACGAGTACAACACCTGAACTGGAATCCCACTCTCATCACTTCGTACATGATTTGCTATCTTTTTCAATTCCTTCTATTTGTTAAAATAAGTATCTAGATGGCGCCACTGTTTTTCCTTCTTGTGCTAACACGTCCACTTTTCCATCAGTTTACACGGGACTTTGGTATAAGATGCTTGTCTGCTCTTATTCAGGGATTCATTATTACATGTAAGTTTTTTTATATCCTAATTTTTTCAAAATAATTTTTTCTTATTATTCCTCTCTATGAGAGGAACATCATTGTTCTCTTTTATCAACTTCATTTTACTTTACTGTCTGGCTTATCATCCCCGTGGGTTAGGAATAGACTTAACTTTTCAACATGCCTGCGTTTTTCTGTGCATGTCTGCACTTATTTTGAGTTTCATTATTACGTGTATGTTTCTTTATCCTAATTTTTTCTATAGATTTTTTTCTTATTATTCCTCTCTACGAGAGAAACATTATTGTTCTCTTTTAATAATTTCATTTTACTTTACTGTCTGGTTTTTCATCCATGTATGTTAAGAATAGGCTTAACTTTTCAACATGGCTCTGCTTTTTTCTATTATGTCGAAAATTTCTGTTGTATGGGGAAGGTGGATCCATAAAGCATTTCTTAACCCTAAATCACTGGCCTAATTCAGCGACAACTCTAGAAATCAATAGATCTCCAATTTAATTCAAAGACTCTTTTTGTGTCTGCATTTGTTGTATTTCTTGAACTCCAATTTCTTTCTTCTTTGGCATTGTAAGTTTTACAACTTTCTCACTTTTTTAAAAATTTTATTATACTATATGTATATCTTGTTCAAATTTTCTAGCATTAATAAAATGCTTTCTATTCACCCATTCAAGTTCAAATATATTTTTTTAGACTTGTAGAGGATGACACTTGAAGTTAAAAGAGTTTTTTTTGGCCGTGGGTAGCCTAGTGGTTAGAGCACTGGACTCTGGACCGGAAGGCCTGGGTTCGATGCCCATACCACCAAATACCCTCCGAGTACACGCGGAGCACATGCTCGTTAAATCAGTGTGTCTGAAAGTCTTGTGGGTTGAATCACGAGTGCAGGAAACTGGGGAAAATTTCCCTCCAATTCAGTTTCATACCTAAATTGTGGAGGTGGAGATAGGTAGTGTCGCCATCTATCGTTCCTTCGGGAATTTCTCCGAGCTAAATCGTACTGTCACCTGAATGGTGCTCAAGGCTAAAAGCCAACGTCAGGCGTACTTCTAGCCCATTGCCACGATGAATTTCGTAGGCCTCGATCTGACTATGTCAGACAGGTGGCATGAGCAACAACAACAAAACAGTTTTTTCAGATATGAATTCATTAATTCTATTTAATTAATGATTATAAATAGTAACAAACAAAAATAACAGCCCAACAGCATATAAAGAAAGGAAAGTCGTTCGTTGTGTCCCTGTAGCGCAATGGGTAGCGTGTTGGACTTTTAATCCAAAGGTCGTGGGTTCGAATCCCACCTGGAATGGCCTAGTATCTGATATAATGTGCTTTCTTTTTTACCATACCATTTTATTAGAATAATTAAATTTAATGAATGAATAAATAGTAAAAGATAAAAATAGTCCAATACACCTTATATATATAGAAAAGAAAATAGAAAATTGCAAGGAAAATCGGTTTCTCTATTTTGTCACTTAATATTGTGATTCTGTCATATGTATATACATATTTATATTAATTGTCATTAAATAAATAGGAACTAAAATAAAAATTTTCTTTGTAGGAAAGGAATTGATTTAATTTTTTTTATATTACTTGTTTAAAAGAATTTTTTCTCAGTATATGTAGAACTTAAAAATTTGTGTTAAAATTATGAAATAAATTAACCGGAAAAATGAATTGGAATTGACAGTTAAATGTTTTGAGTGTTTAAAACTTCTCTCGTCCATTGGCTCCATTAAAACATTTATATAAAGTATAAATTCCCAATGTGTAATTTTTTTCTTGAAAAGTTCACAGCTATTATGTAGAGAGAGAGCTTACTGTATTTAATTAGTTATTAAAGATTTTTTTTTTGTGCTTATTTCAGGTTCGTGAGAAGTTAGGGGAACGTTTTCTCACCGACATTTTCTTTATTGTCTTATTTTATTACGTTTTGTTCTTGGATTGGCTTTCGAATGGACCTACTTAGCGGGATGGGAATCAATTGATTGGAAAAAGGCTAAAATACATTATTCGAAAATGTTAAGGAGAGGGACACAGATCCTTTCAAAATAATATTTTTTTATTTCAAACATGCTGCATTAGTTACAGAGGCCCCGAGAAGTCAGTCAAGAGCTTTGAGAGTTTTTCTTCACTTTCGATCTGAAAGAAAAAAAAGTATGGTATAAAGTTAATTTTTTTCTTTTTTTTAAAAATTAGCTTTGTGCATTTTTGACTGTAGTTAATAAGATTTAATTAAAAAATAAAATAAATGAATACTGAAAAAACCTCGAAGAATCATTTTTAATTTTTAAAGTGTCTTTTTAATGTTTCGTTATTGCTATGTAAATCAAGTCATTAATTTATGTTTTATTAAATTTTTAATTAAAACATTCAAAAGTAATTGCAATCAATATTTTTATAAGCTGCACTGAGAAATGTTATGATGCAATTTTGTTTACAAGACTCCATATTTCAGTAATGATCGAATGGAGTATACCTCCCGGGGACTGTCAGAAAATCCGCTTCGAACCGAGATTTCGTTCCCGTACGCGATCAAAGATTCGTCTTATATTTCCCCCTTTTACCTGAAAATGTTTCTTACAAACAGTTCACCAGGAGAGTTTGGAGGACGAGATCCCAAAAAGATTTCAGGATTTTAAATGAGCTTCAATTTGCTCTGTTATGCCATTATTGTTGATAGTTTTACAGCACCCGAGGAGGTACAGCTTGAACTTATTGACTTGAAGTCAGATCACAGTGTGAGGAAAAGGTTTAAGGCTATGACATTGACTTTTACAAATCTTTGTCAGCTGAAAAATTTCCATGTATTTAGAAATCTTCTGAGGGGGGGGGGTGATTGTTCTCTATATTGTAGTCGATATAGTATATTTGTGAGCAAAGTTTTCTTGCTTGAAGATCAACAGGAGTAAATTTAGATGCAAGTTGGCTGACATAAACTTGCAGGTTGTGAAGGGAATTTTAACGAGCAATCTCACTCACGGTTTTAAAAAAAATTGTCGAAAAGTGTGATAGGATACATTTGCCTCATTAAACTGATTGTTAAATTAAATGTGCTTACAGAGCTATAGACAATATGAAACTAGTACAGTAAATAAATTGAATAAAAAACTGCCACTATTTTATTTCACTTATATTTATTATGATTGCAATCATTTCAAAAAAGTGTGGTTCTCTGGTACCCTCCTCCCCAATAATGGGGTCCGAGAGCCAAAACAAGCTACACCATTTCTTTCAACTTTTCTACCAAAAACAAACTAACACTATTTCTTTCTTTCAGACACATGTCCACATTTTTTATCTAGCTTAATTTCCTTTAAAATAATCTTAATAACAGAAGTATGGATTTCACTCTCTTACACAAGTTGATTTTTTTACTCTCAATGTCTACTTTGTTAATACTAAATTAAATAATCAAAATGTAATGTATGCCCTCTTCCCCTTTGCAGTTTACCTAAGCCTTACAGTGTTCTCGCCTTTCATTTGAAATATTGCTTTTTATTTTTAAATTTTCCTCAATTTGAAATCTTTTTCTCGCCTTTTCTTCTTGTTTTTATCTCTATAAAAAGTTTCAAATGTTGTTTGGTAAAAATTTTTACGACACACATAAATTTATGGGAGAGTTTTATTCACTTCGCACTATAAAGCAATACCAGGCCTATTGGCGACGAAGACCGTAATTTCGAACCACAGTGAAATGACGAGAACAATTTCTGAGCTAAGCCCCGATTCTCCAAATTTCCACACCATAGCAAAGTAATTTTAGGTGTATCAGTCCCTCTGAGTGGCGACTCTTCATTGGCGCCACGACTCAAATTCAGGACTCGGCAACGCTGGCCACGAGTTCACGACCATGACCAACGTGCTCTGCCCTGGGGTAGGATGGGAAGCAGTTATTGAAAAATATATTCCAAATGTTAAAACCATATTTGTTAAAGCCGCCCAACCAGTATGATGGGTATGACCCTGGAGTGGGTTCGAATCCCGAGTAAGGCATGGTTGTATCTTCGAGAAAAAGTGGGACTTTCGCCTGTAATGGATTCCCGTCTCGAATGGAAGGCAGCGCACCCCTTCTGTTATATGCTGGGATCATCATTTGTAATAAATATATATTCAGTTTGTATTGTATGTTTATGTTCTCCCACTCGTATATTTCACATGTATCCCAGGATAAAAACACAAGACAACAACAACAGCACATATTTGTTATAAAAGAATCAATTGAATTTAAAATTTTTTTTTATGAAACAGTAAATAAAAATAGTGCTTAACTTCTGGATTGGAAAATGGTATTACCATAGTTCTGATCTTTTTTGTCCTGAAAAGAAAAAACAAATCGTCCATATGAATAAGGTTAATATCAACTCAAAAATTATTTTAAAAGTTTTCTTTATTGTGTTTCTCAGATATTAGGAAGAAAAACGAAACAAAAATGTATAAGAAGTGTAAATTTTAATTTTGAATCTATTTAATTTAATTTTGCCATACTAAAAAATTCATAAGACATATAATATTTAAAAAACACTGAATTCAAACAAAAATGTGTGAGGAATGCGATTTTCCAGAAGGGTAGGACTTCTCATAAGCTTAAGACTGCCACCGGAGACTAATATATTTTTGAAACGTCTCGAGAATTTTATTGAAAAATCGACAAACGAGTTAAAAGATCAGGTTCATCTATCCAATCGAGATGTTTGGAATCTATCCTCGAGGAATCCTTGAAGGAAGTTTTAGTTTTTCTCTCTCGAACATCGATATAGATAATCGATATTATTGATATCTACTACCAACAGCAAAATATATTGCATTGAATTGCTATATACTGTTCAATATTACTGATGGGCTTTGAAAATTTAGAGCAGAACATTAGGAATTTTATTAAGGCTAACATGAATAGCATTGACTTTTTAGATGTTACAGAATTGATGTTCAATTTATATTTAGTTTACATTTTTCTGTCTGCATACTGAATTAAGAACGTTTTTTTCAAATTGAAAATGGCTTCAATTTTAATATATTAACCCTTTATCTACCGACGGTACTTATAAGTACCAAACTCACTTTAAAATTACAAAGAATAACTATTTTTACGAATACTCTGACGATACTTAGCTGGAATATTCTTTTAAATCTACTCTCTCAAGATATATGTCAGCACACGGGTTCTATAACGAGTATTTTAGCGGGGAAAGTGAATAGTTTTATAGAGGAAATTGCGTTTTCAGCTGACGGCGTTTTCAGCGGATTGCGAAGATTGTCATTTTTGTTCCGAAAAAAAATAGTTAATGTCTAAAGATAAGTGTCTTATTTTTTTCGTATGTTAATGAAGACATTAGAAAACGATTTGACTGTTTATTTTAACTGAACAGAGTATATAATTAATTTTACAGTTGAATATATTTAGTTAATTAATGAGCTCTAACTTATTAAATTTCCCAAAGTTGAGTATTTCGTTTATGTATATCCCTTAATTTTTAATGTAGTGCTTGAAAAAAATATTGCATGAAAAGAACTACAGTAAATCATAATGCGGTAGATAACGGGTTAAATTCAGACTTCACTATCCTTTACAGAGCAACTTAAATAACCTATTTTTGCAAATATAAAATACTTCAATGCTAAAATAATTTAAACTTTACAGGCAAAGGGGAAAAAATGCGCATTTGGGACATTTTTTAAAAAAATTTAATACGTATACTTTTGCAAATATGTACATATGTGTTACAGCATTACGAATTTAAAGCATATTTTTTTGTCTGAAAATATGTTCTGTATTTGATTCGAGATACTTGACGTAGAGCGAAATAAAATAATCGATTTGACGATATTCGTCGAATGTCAATTAGTCTCCGAAATGAAACTTTTGGATATAGATTTTCAAAGCGGATTCACGACTCTTATTTTGGTCTCTAGAGTAAACACAATTTTTGGTTTAAAAAACACCCCTAACTAATAAGAGTTAAACGTAACATTGCTATTGATGAAATTAAGAGAATACAAAAATTACTAATTGTTTAAATTTTTCAATTGTGAATTGTTATATTTGCAATTGCGCCTTTTCATTCTATGACAAAACTATGCATCTAGTCAGTATTTTTAGAGCGCGTTAAATGTTTTCCTCTTATAAAAAGTTAACTACAGATATTTTTTTTTATATTCGTTTTATATACATATATGTTAACATACATATTAATTATACACATAACACCCACGCTACCGAGATAAAGTCACCTCAAGTCAGCAAAACTGTATTTTATACTTTTCTTTCAGAATAAAATATATAAAATGCGATTGTTTAGAACAAAAAATGAACTATATTTCTTTTAAAAAAAAGAAATAAGACGTCTATTTTTTCCCTTCAATGTCATTTATTGATATTTAAAAGTAATTGTTTGATAGAGAGCATTTATTAACGTTATAGTTTAAAGGAACGGGAAGGCTTATTTTCGAATGATATCATCATTTTAATCCACCCTCAAAGGATGAAGACTACACCCGATGTGGCATCTCACTCTTCAAATTCTTACGCCACGCCAACGTGAGGATTTTGAGTTGCACAGATTTAACGCATTTCAGCATCTATACGGTAAGTGTTTAGGGGTATCAGGTTTAAGCGCACATTTCAATAAATGCAATTCTGGTTACGAGTCCATGACCATTTGACTTCTGCGGCCGCTACTGGCATTCAACATACGCAATGTGTGAGGTCGAAAATTCCCAAAACTTTCCAAATGACATAATATACTTGACGGTTTATTCTCATTTGTTTTTTCCTAATTGCTATAAAGTCTGTTCTTATGTATTTGAGTAGGGCTCAGTTGTAATAGTTTTAATGAATGATTAGATTCCCTAATCATATTCGTAAGTTGCAACTAACGTTAAACATGATTTAAAATGAAATGTAACTTTACTTACTAATAAGTGTCTGGATATTATCTAAGAGGGGGGAAGAGAAATACACATAAATTCCATTAATAGAGTTGTAATTTTTGAAAACTTTTATAAAGATAATATATAAATTATACTGATAATTAAAAATTGTGCACATAACTAATTAATTATATTGTTCTAACTAATTAATTATATTGTAAAGAGGCGTAAAGAATTTAATTACCGTAAAATCCGACGTATAACGCGCACCTATACTTTCAAGCTAATTTTTTCAATTTTTGTAGGTATATTCGTCGTATAACGCGCACCCCCTTTTTAACGAAGAAATTTGAAGTATTAATATATATATTTTTTATGTTTTGAAGTATTTTATTCGAGGTATTATCCCAGACTTTTGAAAAAATAGTATACTTCTAGAATTACAACTGTTCTTGTTCATAAGGCAAGTTGTTTCTTTTAAATAAACAGTTTTTCGCGATACATCTAAAAGTAAATGTTTTTCTACGCCCATCCTTTTTGTTATTTTTAAAGCTATCGTTTTTATACCCGGCGTATAACGCGCACCCTTAATTTTCGATCTTATTTTTTTTGTTCAAAGTGCGCGTTATACGCCGGATTTTACGGTAATAAAAATTCTTATTTTGAAGTATCAGTAATTGTTAAAAGCTTGTCAGTTAACTCAATGCAACGATGCTTGAAAATCAAACTGCAGGTTCTTAAAATCACAGTTGGCTTCTAATTTTTTTTTTCAAATTCGTTTCCAATGTTGTATTAACATTATTTTATAACTTGACTGGTTTGTTTATATAACTTCGTGGAGATATGATTGTGTTACTTTATTGGTTTTATTTTGTTAATTAACTTCGTATTTTATTCTTTATTTTCTTTGTTTTATTTATTTCTATTAGCTCCGTGTGATATACGTACGATGCACGGAAACTATATTTTATCTATTTTCTTTATATTTTATCTATCTCTTTCTTTCTCTTCAAACGGGTCAAAACATATTATTCATGTTATTAGTGTCATATTGTAACAAAACACTATTATTCATATATCTTGACGATATATATTTTTATTTTAATGGTAGAAACTGAATTAAAGAAATGAAAAAAAAAAAAAATCCGTGAACTAACTGATTAAATACTATAAAAATTCATTTAAAATTAATTTGTAAGGGAGATCTAAAAGAGAATAAACAATGAATTCCTTTCGAGGAATGAAGAGAGGGGAATTCATTGCTTGAGCAAAATGCAGAAAAAGAAGCATAACGAACAAAATGAAGAACATCTGTTAATAATTTTTTTGCGAAATATTTTGCTGTTCTGACATGAAATATGCAGAAATTAGAAAATCTCTTTGTGTTGAGAGTTACTTGAGAATTGCATTTAAAATTATTAAATGCTTTAAGTTAATGAATAATAGTTGCGTTTTTTTGTGTATGTAACTCTTTTCATAATTTGTTTACTGAATTTCTTAAGCAGAAGCTCAAATATGGTTTTCTCAAATCATGAGCATTGAAAATTTGGTAGACAACGCGTCTTCCAGGATGTTGCAATTATAGCAATTTTTTCAGTTTTATGAACCCTTTTTTCTTCGTTTGGGTAGAATTTCTTTCTGAAGAAGAATAAAAAATATAATGATTTTCTCTTTAATGCTCTAGGCGACCTGGACAGAAACGTATTGAGAAGAAAAATAGAAAACCAATAATAGGTGTCACTAAATCGTAAGAATGCTATATTCTTGATTTGAAATTAAGTTAGTTGCGTGAAGTTTGTAGCTTTTCTGAGAAATTAATATCCATTGCAACTAGTTGAAAGGAAATAAGACAATGTCTAGAATGTCTGTGATATAATAAAATAACATCTTTATCAATCTTTTATCAAATCGAAGCAAAAAGTTCTTTAATTGTATGTTTTTTTTAGGAAAATGATTAATTAAATTTCTTACCCATTACGTCCCTAGCATTTTCTACAAAAAAAAGAAGGTAATATTACTCACACAGTTTGTAAATTAATAAATTAACTAAGACTTTTTGTCAATTAAAATGCTTCATTCTTTTTTACTCTCGCAGACTGCTTATATTTTTAAGTATTTTAAAAAAGAACGTTTTTCTCAAAAGAGCGAATTTTTTGTTGTCACCATATATCGCATATATTTTACACAAAATGAACTAATAGAGCTTTCAAACTATATAGAAAGCTTCTTACTCCATTAATTCAAATATTTCAGACAATATAGTTGAATTAGGTGTTCATTTGTATCTAAATGAACTTTAATTATGCCATCATCTCAATAAATTTTTATTCGCATACGTCAAATGATCTAGGCAACTTAAGAAAATAATTTCATAGCATTTAACAAAAATTACTTAATTCACTTATAAATAATTGACGATGAAAGAATTTAAAGAAACATAAACAGAATACTTTATTATTGAAAATCGCAGTAAGTTGATAGATACAATTGAAAATCAACATATAGATAAGTAAGCTGTCGTATAAATAAACACGTAGGAATTCGAAGTATTTATAACTTTCTGATAAGGAAATAAGTTTTTTTAAAGGTTTTCGAATAAACCTATAAATTAAAGTGCATCTATAACGCCATGCAAGTAGAACAAACCAAGGCAGTCGAGGGTAGTTTGCGACCTTAAGGTTGTACTGCAAAACGTATTGTAAGTTGCATTCTAAATTAATTCATTTCACGTGAAAAATATGCGCAAATTCTAATTCTGTTTGCCTTCAAAACATACTGTAGGTCATCCGAAACGCACCACCATGAAGGATAAAAGATATCAAATCTAGGTACTTTTCCGTTAGACGGGTGCAAATGTTGCCAATCGGAAACCAAAAGCGAGCCAAGTCGCCAAACGAAGTGATTGACAAAACAATCAACGGCATAAAAGTCGAAAACGTTCAACTATAAACAAATATTAATTAATAGTAACAAAACAAGTTCAACCATAAACAAATATTAATGAATTGTATATCCAATTATGTGAGTTGTTTTATCCAAAAAAGAGAGAGAGAGAGAGAGAGAATGCTTATAATTATTGGTTTTCCAGAATATTCGTCTCCACATAAATTCAGCGAGGAATCATCATTCATTTTTTAAAACAAAAATTAAGATGGAAGAATGAAAGGCTTTGTTTTGTATGAATTCAGAGAATACAGCACATGGCCTAAAACGAACATTCCCATTATGGTTGTAAGAAATTTGGCGGAATTCTACATTATTTGGCGATTTTTCGCTTGCGCCCGGCTAACGGAAAAGTACCACACATAAAATACAACTATGAAATGACAATCCCGTTCGACAAGTGGAGCACGAAGAAATCCACATATTCTGTAGTCCCATGGGCTGACAATAACTGCTGCGATACGCCTCGGCACGGAAAAGCAAAGACTTTGAAGCGTTCTTGGTCAGTCCCTGCGGCTTTCATATGTTGCTAAAATTTATTTGGGGATGCCTAAGGTGGTACATGCTGGCCCAGTCGTCAATCCCATACAAGTGTGTTCGGTTGGCTACAATTAAAGAGATCAGATTGTATGTCACAATCAGTGGCATAACGGAGAACATTTGGGCCCCCCGGCAAAGTCAGGTTTAGGACCCCAAGTTGGATTTTACAAAGGGTCAGGCTTTGGGCCTCAGTGATGGGGGTGTAAGTTACGCCATGGTTGAACATTAATATTTTTATCCAACTTAGCATGCTGCAAAAAACAGTGTGTTTTACGACGTGACTCACTTTGTGTACGTCTTAATCTATTTTTCTACGTAAAAATTGGTTCTATAGTTTGCGTTTCCTCTGTTTTACATACTAAATGAATTTTTTAAAGCCTTTTATGATTCCAAATGTGAAAATGTACAAATGTACTTATTTTGGGGATATTTCTAAATTTTGAGAAAACTGTAAGATGAAAGAAACATTATTTTTCAATTTCTATTATTAGTTCACACTCTCCCTATATATATATATATATATATATATATATATATACCTTTTTCAAATTTTCAATCGTTAATAAAATACTTTTTATTCATCCACTCAAGTTCATATAAATTTTTTTAAACTTGTAGTGAATGACACTTGATTTTAATACAGTTTTATTAAATATTAATTCATTAAATAATTTAATTAATGAGTAATTATAGTATACCAAACAAAAATAATAGCCCAACACCATATATAAAAAGGAAAATAGCTCTTTGTGGGCCTGTAGCGCAATGGATAGAGCTTTGGACTTTTAATCCAAAGGTCGTGGGTTCAAATCTCACTTGGGATGGTCTAATTTCTGAGAATGTGAATTTCTTTTACTATATTTAATAGTCCAATCCAGGGGCATAACGAAGAATGCTAGTACCACCCTGCAAAATTAGATTTTTGGGGCCCAAGCCCAAATACGTACTTTGTGTTAGTCAGGCTTTGGGCCTTCCGCAATGCGGAGGTGTATCTTACGTCACAATCCCACCAAATTTAGATAAGACCACCTTTCTAATGTTGGTCAGAATTTTTATTCATTTCAAAAGACAATTTAGTGCTAATTGTTTATACTCAACGCATCATTGCAGCAGCATACATCTGGGATGTGCAATTAAATATTATCAAAGCTGTGGACATCTTGAAGAAAATTTTGAGCCGACACAGATCGTTGACTTATAGTATACTTACGAAAAAGCTTCCTATTGTTGGAATACACATATTGTGTAGTCTGAGATTATTGAAAATATTCTTACCCTTTGCGTTCTGTAACATATCTAGAAAATAATAAAAAATATGTATTAGAAAAAAGATATCACCGGCAAAACAATCATTAGTGTAAAAATAGACTTTAGAGTAATCAGTTATCTCTCTGTAGAATTTTTATCTGATAAATAAATATACTGGTACTTTTTTTGTCATGACTTTACTTTTAAGTACTAACAAAATCATCCTCAATGGAATGATTAATGTCAGAAATATTAGACATTTTCGCGGAAAATTAGAAATTCCGATAAGTATTTGTTGAATCCTCTTTCGTGTACAATTAAACGGACTCGCATTTCACTGCAAACGGAGAATCTGAAGAATATTTTTCCCCAGTCGATTTAAAAATGTTCATTATGAGCTTGCCAGATTTTTTTCTGAAATACATTATACCCTCGCCTGAACATACTAAAACAGAGGTAACGAATATTCAACAATAAAATACAAGCGTTCACTATGATTGAAATTGTGCAAAATAATACAAAGCAGCAATTTAGGAAATACGGAATAAATGCTCTAAATGGAAAGTTATTGCTACAATCGAAGTATTTGTATTTTTCAGACTGAAGTTCTTGTTTTTACATGTTGCGACTCAGTAATGGGCTAGAGGAAAAAAATTCATTTAATTAATCCGTGGTTTATCTTGGACTTTTATTAATGCATCTTCAGGGGAAAATGCCTTTTTATATAACTATTGTTGATGATGTCAAAAATTATTAATATTATTATTTTGCAGGTAACGGAAAAACTTATGATTTAGAAACAGACCATTCAAAATTTTAATTCACAGTCGGTAGTTTTTAGGTTGTTTACCGATGAAAAATATCATACTTTTTAAAATTTCAGATTTTTAATCATGAACAGTCATGTTTTATTTTTTTGTTTAATGTTTATGAAAAAAATAGCGAATTTAAAGTAAATATCCTTAAGAATGAAATGTATTTATTCTGTAATTCATTCGCAATATTTGAGAATTTACGGGATACATAAACAGGATGTGAAATAAAAAAATTTAGAAATATATTAAAAATTTAAAAAAAATTAACGAAAGGATTTCTATCAAATTATGAATCAAATGTATTGTGTTGAGTTGAAAGAGAATTATTGATGCGTGTGGTAGCCATGATAAATACACTGAAGAGAGCCTAAACATTATGAACACCTATTCAATAACCCGTTACACCCTCTTTGGCCTGTAACAAAGCTGCAACTTGCCTTGGCATAAATGCCAAAATTTCTTGGTAGATGACTAAAGACAGATTGCACCAAATGTCTAAAAAGCTATCCCTCACACAAACTGGAGATATTCCAAAATGGAAATGTTTGATCGCTGAGCAGCCTTTCTATGAAAGCCCAAATGTGCTGCTCCATTGAATTAAGATCCAGCAAGTAAGTTGACCAAAACATTAATTGGAATTCATCATTATGCTCCTCGAACCACTCCAATTAAATTCTATCCTTGTGTAATGGATGGAAGATTCCATTTCTAATTAGGAAAGTAGACATCATATAAGGATGTACCTGATCCGCAGCTATGCTCAGATAGTCCGAAGCTTCCATGGCCTATTGTACTACAACTTAGAGTTCCAAGGCCGCCCTTGAAAAAATTCTTCAAAGTATAATACAGCCGCCACTGACCACCTGACCATAACATCTTCTCATGCACCTCAGTACCCAAGATCAGGAAAACTGAGATGGGTGCAGGAGGCCTTGGTTCTCAATGGGCTGTTGCGCCACTGAGTTTAGTTTTTAGTTTCTATAAGCAAAATGTTAATAATATAATTTCGTCGCGGAATTTTTTAAATCATTCTGGCGGAATTTTGATAGAGATTCTTAACTCTTTCTTCTCATTAAAGGTATTATATATATAGGTCCCTCTAACAATGAACATAAAAATTTTAAATTTCTTTAGGAGAAGCTTTTGAAATATTTCGAGGATTTCGCCTAGCATATCAGGAGGGACTTGTGAAAAATTTAGTGTTGACAGCTAAAGACCGAAGGTTATCTGTAACTTGAGTCAAATATCGGAAGACAAAATATATTTTATAAAAATCTCAGAAAAATCAACTTAATTCAAACTCCCATATACATAATAAATTTTTTTAGAGTTTGAATTTTATTCTTTGTTTCATAAACATCAGATAAGAAATCCAATTTCTGAAAGCCTACTTTTTAATTTTAGAAGCATGTTATAATTTGAAAAACAATTTGTATTTTCTCACGTATTTGTCATTTTCGAATAGTAATTACAACTCCGTACAATCCGACTTGGTGGAAAAAACTGCAAAAGTAGGAGTGACATATTCATCTACCGCACCAGGTAATTTAACTTTAGTGATGGCACTAGTACAATGATTTCACGCCAGAGCAAATATATACATATTAGTTGTAATCTTTTTGAGTCATCTACAAATGTGAGGCTTATTATTATTATCATTTTTTTTAAATTGAAAATGGTTTCTGTTAAAAAGTGTAGAGTGACAAACATACCTAATATCAATACAAAATATTTTTCAATTTATGTTGCATAATCAGAGAACAACTTATACTCCAAATCGCATTTTGAATGAGAAATAGTTTCCTCTTTTAGATATTGCAAACTGATAAGAACTTCACTAATTTGTGTACTTATTTAGCTTAGAAAATAAGGAAAATCAAAAATTAATTGTTAAATATTTTTTAAATAATCGAAAAAAATTATGCTGTCATAGCGAATTTGTACAAAACTTTTTACGAATGGCTTAACAATTTTAGGATTTTGGAGCTTTATTTTTCTGTTACAATAAGGAGTTCGTGAAATTTTTAGTTTCTTTTTCATAAGTCATATAAAGTTGAATTTTATTTTGTTTCCAACTTAAATAATTGATAGCAGATTAGTTAATATGTATTTATCGGCAGGATATATGTTTTGAAAATAATTTAAAAGATAGGATCTTTGTATGAATTTTAAAAATAATAAAAATAAAATTTTTCTCACGAAGCAAGTAAATTATTCTTACCAGTCATTCCGGGTACCACACCCTCTGAAAAATAAAAGATTCAAGTATTTTTTCAGGTATAACTAATCTATGCGTTTTCATAAAAATGCAGGAAAAATTGTGTTTTTATGAGAACAAGCGTAAGAGGACGAGGCTCAACAACGGATCTCACTCTTAATATTTTTCTGTTTTCTAACATCGATGTAAAAATGAACCGAGAGTAACAACTTCAAGCTATCGAGGCCCAATGAAAATTTTCAAAAACTATTTTATCGCAGCGGATTTTGTAGAGCTCGTGAAGAATTCAAGGATAAAACTGTCTGTATGTAATAATATATATTTTTAAAATTATTTTACTTTTTGCAATTATTTTGTACTTCAGATCAACACAGAGTGACTGTAAACCTTTAAGTGTGTGAACACAACTTTGAAAAGTGTCGAGGAGAAACTTTAATATAAAAAAAAAATATGGGAGGTACTGATTTAATAGACTATTTGTTTGGTCTCCATAGCTCAGGAACTTTGAAGCAGATTTTTACAAAAATTAAGATATAGGTTGTAGATGACACTACCGTGATGATAAAATTATATTATAGAAAATCAATTAAAACATTAACTCCATAACTGGGTGTGCTTTTAATTGTAAACAACGCTATCATTTTGGTTTGCTGAGATGAAAATTTCAAAATTTAACAAAGGATGAATTTAGGAGATATCTCTACAGTAAACAAATACGTTTATCATGCACCAGTGCAGACAAATAATTAATTGATATTATTTCTAATATTTTTAATTCAAAGTTTTTATCCTGTTTTCTGGTAATATGTACGCTTTTTTCTAATTTTAATTATAAATTGAAGCATGTACTAGTTCAATATTAAGGCTATATATATGTACATGCTATTAAAATGTAAATAGGAGTTCAAATATTAAATTTATAGGTATTACGATGAAATGTTCAACGTAGAAATTTAAGTATGTAAATATATATATATATAAATCTGATGTTTAAAAAACTTTAAATAGTTGAGTTTTCATCCTTTTTATTCTCGCACCTGTATTCCTTTTATTTCATCGTTCTATTTTTGGATAACAGAGAATGCAAACTCTTCTTTTTTAGTTTTCTCTTATGCACGAGTTTTCGAGGAAAAGTTCTAAAAGTTACTCAAAGAAGTTAACAGAAAAATAAAATTGAAAAACCCTGATTTTTTCTGAAATTTTCTATTTTGAATTATTTTTGAACAATGAGCCATGTTAATGAAAGTCGTAATAATACTTTTGATTAAAAACCTGCTTACCCATTTGATCCTTCACGCTACCTGGAATGTAAAAAATACTTTTTTTAGATTTATATTAAAAGAGCACGATTTTGGTATAATGGAAATTATTCCTTTTGTTTAAAATTATTATAATAAAGGTAAAATTAAAGCCTAGATTTATGAATAATATACTGAACCTTAAAAGCCCTCATCTTTTTTCATTAATTATAAAATAACGTTGATATTAAAGCTACAGAACAAGCTTATTAGTTTGAATATGAGGAAATGGAATTTAACATGAGTATATTATTATTCTGCAGCAATATTAATCTATATATAAAAAAACATAACTCAGTGGCCCGACATCCCATGAGGGACAAGGCCCACTGTGCCCATCTCAGTATACGTGACCTTGGGCCCTGAAGTGCATAGCAGATATTCCGGTCAGGTGGACAGTCTGATGCGAAAACCCCCATTTATATATATCGCGAATAAATTTTTTTTTATAACAATTACAAAATTACTGAATGACTAAAATGAAAACTAAATTAAAGTCAAGAGGTGTAAATCGAACATGAAATTTTGAAAGTGACGAGTGAAACAACATGAAATGGCTTTAAGGGGTT